>CM044685.1:80159289-80166789 GCA_024500485.1 Vulpes ferrilata
CCTAACTCCTAACCCTAACCTCCTAACCCTAACTTAACCTCAACCCCTAACCCTAACCTCCTAACCCTAACTCAACCTCATGAACTCAACTCTAACTTAACCTCAACTCCTAACCCTAATCTAACCCTAACTCAGACTCTTAACTTAACCCTAACCCTAACCTGCACTTAACCCCTGAACCCTAACCCTAACCTAACTCCTAACTGCCAACCCTAACTCCTAACTCAACCCTAACCCTGTAACCCTAACCCTAACCCTAACCTCAACTCCTAACCCTAACCCTAACTCCTAACCCTAACCCTAACCCTAACCTTCAAAGCTAACTCCTAACCCTAACTCTAACTCCTAACTCAATCTCCTAACTCCTAACTTCCTAACTCAACTCCTAACCTGAATCTCAACTCCTAACTCTTAACTCCTAACTCTAATTTAACCCTAACTCCTAACTCCTAACCCTAAATTTGAACTCAACCTCAACTAATCCTAACCCTAACCCTAACCCTAACTCCTAACTCCTAACCCTAGTCCCTAACTCAAGAACTAACCCTAACCCTAACATTTTGAACTTAACCCTAACCCTAACCCTAACCTCCTAACTCCTAAATCTCTTTCTAACCCTTACCCTAATCTCCTAACCCTAACCCTTAACCCTAACCAATCCTTACCCAACTCCTAACCCTAACCCTAACCCTAACCCTAACTCCTAACCTTAACCCTAATCCCTAACACTCCTAACTCCTAACTCCTAACCTCAACTCTAACTCCTAACCCTAACCCTAACCCTAACTCCTAACCCTAACCCTAAATCTCAACTCCTAACTCTAACCCTAACCCTAACCCTAACCCTAATCTGTGACCCAACACTAATCCTAACCCGTACCCTAACCCTCACCCTAACCCTAACCTCAACCCCAACTCAACTCAACCCTAACCTCAACTCAACTAACCCTAACCCTAACCCTAACCCTAACCCTAAATCTTAACCCCTAACCTTTAATTCCTAACCCTAACTCCTAACCTTTAACCCTAACTCCTAACCCTAACCTTAACTCCTAACTCCTAACCCTAACTTAACCCTAACCCTAACCCTAACCCTAATCCAACTCACCTCTAACTCCTAACCCTAACCTCTAACCCGAACTCTAACCCTAACCCTAAACATACCCCGAAACCTAACCCTAACACTAACCCTAACCTGAACATTAACCCTAACCCGAACCTCCTAAACTCAACTCAACCTCAACCCTAACTCCTAACTCAACCTCACCCTAACCCTAACCCTAACTCAACCCTAACCCTAACCCTAACCCTAACCTCAACTCCTAACCCTAACTCCTAACCCTAACCCTAACTCAACCTCTAACTCCTAACCCTAACTCCTAACTCCTAACCTGTCTTAACCCTAACCCTAACTCCTGACCCCAACTCCTAACCCTAAACTCTAACCCTAACCCTATCCGTAACCCTAACCCGAACCCTAACCCTATCCCTAACCCAAACCCTAACCCTACTCCTAACCCTAACTTGTACCCTAAACCTACCCTAACCCTAACCCTGACCCTAACCCATACCCTAACCTTAAACCTAACTCCTAACTCAACCCTAACCCTAACTCCTAACCCTAACTCCTAACTCCTAACCCTAACCCTAACTCCTCAACTCTAACCCTAACCCTAACCTTTAACCCTAACTTTAACCCTAACCCTAACCCTAACCTTTCAACTTCCTAACCTCTAACCCTTAACCCTAACCCTAACCCTAACCCTAACCCTAACCCTAAACTCAACCTCCTAACCCTAACCCTAACCTCAACCTCCTAACCCTCTAACCCTAACCCTCTAACCCTAACCCTAACCCTAACCCTAACCCTAACCCTAACCCTAACCCTAAACCTAACCCTAACCCTAACCCTAACCCGAACCCTAATCCTAACCCTAACTCACAACCCAACCTAACTCCTAACTCCTAACTCCTAACCCTAACCCTAACTTAACCATATCCGTAACCCTCACCCTAACCCTAACCGTAACCCTAACCCTAACTTTAACCCGCAACCGTAACCCCTAACCCTCTCCCTAACCACTAACCCTACCCTTAACCATAACCCTTGATGTTAAACCCTAACCCTAACCCTAACCCCTAAACCCTAATTCCTAACCCTAACCCTTAACCTTCAACCCTAACCCTAACTCCTAACCCTAACCCTAACCCTAACTCCTTAACTCAACTCCTAACCCTAACTCCTAACCCTAACTCCTAACTCCTAACCCTAACCTTTCAACTCCTAACTCCTAACCCTAACTCCTAACTCCTAACTCCTAACTCCTAACCCTAACTCCACTCTAACCCTAACCCTAACTCCTAACTCCTAACCCTAACCCTAACCCTAACCTCAACTTAACTCCTAACCCTAACCCTAACCCTAACCCCTTTAACTCCTAACCCTTAACTCCTAACCCTAACTCTCAACTCCTAACCCTAACTCTAACCCTAACTCCTAACTCCTAACCCTAACTCTAACCCTAACCCTAACCTCAACTCCTAACTCCTAACCCTAACTCCTAACCCTAACCCTAACCCTAACTCCCTAACCCAAACCCTAATTCCTAACCCTAACCCTTAACTCCTAACCCTAATCCCTAACTCCTAACCCTAACTCCTAACCCTAACTCCTAACTCCTAACCCTAACTCAACTCCTAACTCCTAACCCTAACTCCTAACCCTAACCCTAACCCTAACTCAACTCCTAACTCCTAACCCTAACCCTAACCCTAACCCTAACTCCTAACCCTAACCCTAACTCCTAACCCTTAACTCCTAACTCCCTAACCCTAACCCTAACCCCTAACTCCTAACTCCTAACCCTAACCCTAACCCTAACTCCTAACTCCTAACTCCTAACTCCTAACTCCTAACCTCCTAACCCTAACCTTCTAACCCTAACCCTAACCTCCTAACCTCCTAACCCTAACCCTAACCCTAACTCCTAATCCTCAACTCCTAACTCCTAACCCTTAACTCCTAACTCCTAACTCCTAACTCTTAACCCTAACCTCAACTCTTAACTCCTTAACTCCTAACCCTAACTCCTAACTCCTAACTCCTAACCCCTAACTCCTAACTCTCTAACCCTAACCCTGACTCCTTACCCTAACCCTAACCCCTACTCTAACCCAACCTCTAACCTTAACCCTAACCCTAAACCTAACACTCACACTAACCCTAACCCTCACCCCTAACCCTAACCCTAACCCTAACCCTAACTCCTAACCCTAACCCTAACTCCTCAACCCTAACTCCTAACCCTAACTCCTAACTCCTAACTCCTAACCCTAACTCCTAACCCTAACCCTAACCCTAACTCCTAACTCCTAACTCTAACCCTAACTCCTAACCCTAACTCCTAACTCCTAACCTTCCTAACTCCTAACCCTAACTCAACCCTAACTCCTAACCCTAACCCCTAACGCTAATCCTAACACTAACCCTAACACTAACCCCTAACCCTAACCCTTACCGTAACCCCTAACCCTAACCCTAACTCCTAACTCCTAACTCCTAACCCTAACTCCTAACCCTAACCCTAACCCTTCAACCTAACCCTAACCCCTAACCCTAACTCCTAACCCTAACTCCTAACTCCTAACTCCTAACCTCTAACCCTAACTCCTAACTCACTAACCCTAACTCCTAACCCTAACCCTAACCCTAACCCTAACCCCTAACCCTAACCATAACCCATACCCTAACCACTAACCCTACCCCTAACCCTAACCCTAACCCTAACTCCTAACCCTAACACTAAACCCTGACCCTGACCCTAACCCTAACCCTAACCACTAAAACTAACACTAAACCTAACCCTAACCCTAAACCTAACCCTAACTCCTAACCCTAACACTAAACCCTGACCCTGACCCTAACCCTAACCCTAACCACTAAAACTAACACTAAACCTAACCCTAACCCTAACCCCTAACACTAACCCTAACTCCTAACTCCTAACTCCTAACCCTAACCCTAACCCTAACCCTAACCCTAACTCCTAACCCTAACTCCTAACTCCTAACCCTAACCCTAAATCCTAACCCTAACTCCTAACCCTAACCCTAACTCCTAACTCCTAACTCCTAACTCCTAACCCTAACTCCTAATCTCCTAACCCTAACCCTAACTCAACCCTAACTCCTAACCCTAACCCTAACCCTAACCTCCTAACTCCTAACCCTAACTCCTAACCCTAACCTCTAACTCCTAACCCTAACTCCTAACCCTAACTCCTAACCCTAACTCCTAACTCCTAACTCCTAACTCTAACCCTAACCCTAACTCCTAACTCCTAACCCCTAACCCTAACCCTAACTCCTAACTCCTAACCCTAACCCTAACTCCTAACCCTAACTCAACCTTAACTCCTAACCCTAACTCCTAACTCTAACTCCTAACCCTAACTCCTAACTCCTAACCCTAACCCTAACCCTAACCCTAACCCTAACTCAACTCCTAACCCTAACTCCTAACTCCTAACCCTAACCCTAACCCTAACTCCTAACTCCTAACCCCTAACTCCTAACTCCTAACTCCTAACTCCTAACCCTAACTCCTAACTCCTAACCCTAACTCCTAACCCTAACCCTAACTCCTAACCCTAACCCTAATCTCTAACCCTAACCCTAACTCTAATCCTATCGCTACCCTAACCCTACTCCTAACCCTAACCCGAACCCTAAACCTAACCTTACCCCTAACGCTAACTCTAATTCTAACCCGATCGCTAACCCTAAGCCTAACACGAAACCTAACCCTAACCCTAACCCTAACCTCAACTCCTAACCCTAACCCTAACCCTAACCCTAACCCTAACTCCTAACCCTAACCCTAACCTCCTAACCCTAACCCTAACTCCTAACCCTAACTCCTAACTCCTAACTCCTAACTCCTAACCCTAACTCCTAACTCCTAACCCTAACTCCTAACTCCTAACTCCTAACTCCTAACCCTAACCCTAACCCTAACTCCTAACCCTAACCCTAACTCCTAACTCCTAACTCCTAACTCCTAACTCCTAACTCCTAACCCTAACTCCTAACCCTAACTTTAACTCCTAACCCTACCCTAACCCTAATCCTAACCCTAACCCTAACCCTAACCCTAACTCCAATCATAACCCTAACATTAACTCTAACCCTAACCCTATCCTAACCCTAATCCTAACCTTAACCCTAACTCCTAACCCTAACTCCTAACCCTAACTCCTAACCCTAACTCCTAACTCCTAACTCCTAACTCCTAACTCCTAACCCTAACCCTAACCCTAACTCCTAACTCCTAACCCTAACTCCTAACTCCTAACCCTAACCCTAACTCCTAACTCCTAACCCTAACTCCTAACCCTAACCTAATCCTAACCCTAACTCCTAACTCCTAACTCCTAACTCCTAACTCCTAACTCCTAACTCCTAACCCTAACCCTAACCCTAACCCTAACTCCTAACCCTAACTCCTAACCCTAACTCCTAACTCCTAACCCTAACCCTAACTCCTAACTTAACTCCTAACCCTAACTCCTAACTAACCTTAACTCCTAACTCCTAACCCTAACCCTAACTCCTAACCCTAACCCTAACCCTAACCCTAACCCTAACTCCTAACTCCTAACCCTAACTCCTAACCCTAACCCTAACTCCTAACCCTAACTCCTAACTCCTAACTCCTAACCCTAACCCTAACCCTAACTCTAACTCCTAACCCTAACCTCTAACTCCTAACCCTAACTCTCTAACTCCTAACCCTAACCCTAACTCCTAACTCCTAACTCCTAACTCCTAACTCCTAACCCTAACTCCTAACCCTAACTCCTAACTCCTAACCCTAACTCCTAACTCCTAACTCCTAACCCTAACTCCTAACTCCTAACCCTAACTCCTAACCCTAACTCCTAACTCTAACTCCTAACTCTAATCTAACCCTAACTCCTAACCCTAACTCCTAACCCTAACTCCTAACCCTAACCCTAACCCTAACTCCTAACCCTAACTCAACCCTAACCCTAACCCTAACCCTAACTCCTAACTCCTAACCCTAACCCTAACTCCTAACCCTAACCCTAACCCTAACTCCTAACTCCTAACTCCTAACTCCTAACTCCTAACCCTAACCCTAACCCTAACTCCTAACCCTAACCCTAACCCTAA
Organism: Vulpes ferrilata; assembly: GCA_024500485.1. Classification (NCBI taxonomy): domain Eukaryota; kingdom Metazoa; phylum Chordata; class Mammalia; order Carnivora; family Canidae; genus Vulpes; species Vulpes ferrilata. The sequence continues at coordinate 80,165,485 of CM044685.1, forward strand.
CTCCTAACCCTAACTCCTAACCCTAACTCCTAACCCAACTCCTAACCCTAACTCCTAACTCCTAACCCTAACCCTAACCCTAACCCTAACTCCTAACCCTAACTCAACTCCTAACTCCTAACCCTAACCCTAACCCTAACCCTAACCCTAACTCCTAACCCTAACCCTAACTCAACCCTAACCTCTAACTCCTAACCCTAACTCCTAACTCCTAACCCTAACCTCTAACTCCTAACCCTAACTCCTAACCCTAACCCTAACTCCTAACTCCTAACTCCTAACCCTAACCCTAACTCCTAACTCCTAACTCCTAACTCCTAACCCTAACTCCTAACCCTAACTCCTAACCCTAACCCTAACCCTAACCCTAACTCCTAACTCCTAACCCTAACCCTAACTCCTAACCCTAACCCTAACTCCTAACCCTAACCCTAACTCAACCCTAACCCTAACCCTAACTCCTAACTCCTAACTCCTAACCCTAACCCTAACTCCTAACTCCTAACCCTAACTCCTAACTCCTAACTCCTAACCCTAACCCTAACTCCTAACCCTAACTCCTAACTCCTAACCCTAACTCCTAACTCCTAACCCTAACTCCTAACTCCTAACTCCTAACCCTAACCCTAACTCCTAACTCCTAACCCTAACTCAACCCTAACCCTAACTCCTAACTCCTAACTCCTAACCCTAACCCTAACTCCTAACCCTAACCCTAACCCTAACTCCTAACCCTAACCCTAACCCGAACCCGAACTCCTAACCCTAACCCTAACCCTAACCCTAACCCTAACCTCAACCCTAACTCCTAACCCTAACCTCAACCCTAACCCTAACTCCTAACTCCTAACCCTAACTCCTAACCCTAACTCCTAACTCCTAACTCCTAACTCTAACTCCTAACTCCTAACTCCTAACTCCTAACTCCTAACTCCTAACTCCTAACCCTAACTCCTAACTCCTAACTCCTAACTCCTAACTTAACCTAACTCCTAACTCCTAACCCTAACCCTAACCCTAACCCTAACTCAACTCCTAACTCCTAACTCCTAACCCTAACCCTAACTCCTAACTCCTAACCCTAACCCTAACCCTAACCCTAACCCTAACCCTAACCCTAACTCCTAACCCTAACTCCTAACCCTAACTCTAACCCTAACCCTAACTCCTAACTCCTAACTCCTAACTCCTAACCTAACTCCTAACCCTAACCCTAACTCCTAACTCCTAACTCCTAACTCCTAACCCTAACCCTAACTCCTAACCCTAACCCTAACCCTAACCCTAACTCCTAACCCTAACCCT
>CM044685.1:80171789-80174289 GCA_024500485.1 Vulpes ferrilata
ACCCTAACTCCTAACTCCTAACCCTAACCCTAACTCCTAACTCCTAACCCTAACTCCTAACCCTAACTCCTAACTCCTAACCCTAACCCTAACTCCTAACCCTAACTCCTAACCCTAACCCTAACTCCTAACCCTAACCCTAACCCTAACTCCTAACCCTAACTCAACTCCTAACCCTAACTCCTAACTCCTAACCCTAACCCTAACTCCTAACTCAACTCAACCCTAACCCTAACTCCTAACCCTAACTCCTAACCCTAACCCTAACTCCTAACCCTAACCCTAACTCCTAACCCTAACTCCTAACTCCTAACCCTAACTCCTAACTCCTAACTCCTAACCCTAACTCCTAACCCTAACCCTAACCCTAACTCCTAACTCCTAACCCTAACCCTAACTCCTAACCCTAACTCCTAACTCCTAACTCCTAACCCTAACCCTAACCCTAAACCTAACTGTAACCCGAACCCTAACCCAAAACCTAACCCTAACCCTAATCCTAATCCGAACCCAACCGAAACCGTAACCCTAACCCAAACCCGAACCCTAACCGTAACCCTAACCCTAACCCTAACCTTAAACCTGACACTAACCCTAACCGAAACCCGACCTTAACCCGAACCCTAACCCTAACCCTAACACTAACCCTAACCCGAACCCTAACCCTAACCCTAACCCGAACCCTAACCCTAACCCTAACCCGAAACCTAACCGTAACCCGAATCCTAACCCTAACCCTAACCCTAACCCTAACCCTAACCCTAACCCTAACCCGTACTCGAACACTAACCCTAAACCTAACCCTAAACCGAACCCTAACCCTAACCCTAATCCTAAACCTAACCCTAAACCGAACCCTAACCCTAACCCTAACCCTAACTTGACCTAACCCGAAACCTAACCCTAACCAGAAACCTAACCCTAACCCTAACAATAACCCTAAAGCGAACCCTAACTCTAACGCGAACCCAAACCCTAACCCTTACCATACCCCTAAACCGAAACCTAATCCTAACCCTAACCCTAATCCGAACCCTAACCGGAATCCTAACGCTAACCTGAACCCTAAACCTAACCCTAACCCGAACCCCCAAGAACCCTAACCCTAACCCTATCCCGAACCCTAACCCTAAACCTAACCCTAACCCGAACCCTAACCCTAACCCTAACCCTAACCTGAACCCGAACCCTAACCCTAATCCGAAACCTAACCCTAACCCTAACCCGAACCCTAACTCCTAACTCCTAACTCCTAACCCTAACCCTAACTCCTAACTCCTAACTCCTAACCCTAACTCCTAACCCTAACCCTAACTCCTAACTCCTAACTCCTAACCCTAACTCCTAACCCTAACCCTAACCCTAACTCCTAACCCTAACCCTAACCCTAACTCCTAACCCTAACCCTAACCCTAACCCTAACCCTAACTCCTAACTCCTAACTCCTAACCCTAACTCCTAACTCCTAACCCTAACTCCTAACTCCTAACCCTAACTCCTAACCCTAACCCTAACCCTAACTCCTAACCCTAACCCTAACCCTAACTCCTAACCCTAACCCTAACTCCTAACCCTAACTCCTAACCCTAACTCCTAACCCTAACCCTAACCCTAACCCTAACCCTAACCCTAACCCTAACCCTAACCCTAACTCCTAACCCTAACCCTAACTCCTAACCCTAACCCTAACCCTAACTCCTAACCCTAACTCCTAACCCTAACCCTAACCCTAACTCCTAACCCTAACCCTAACCCTAACTCCTAACCCTAACTCCTAACTCCTAACTCCTAACCCTAACTCCTAACTCCTAACTCCTAACTCCTAACTCCTAACCCTAACCCTAACCCTAACTCCTAACTCCTAACCCTAACTCCTAACTCCTAACCCTAACCCTAACTCCTAACCCTAACCCTAACCCTAACCCTAACCCTAACTCCTAACCCTAACTCCTAACCCTAACCCTAACCCTAACCCTAACTCCTAACCCTAACCCTAACCCTAACCCTAACTCCTAACCCTAACTCCTAACCCTAACCCTAACCCTAACCCTAACTCCTAACCCTAACTCCTAACCCTAACCCTAACCCTAACCCTAACCCTAACCCTAACTCCTAACCCTAACTCCTAACCCTAACTCCTAACCCTAACTCCTAACTCCTAACCCTAACTCCTAACCCTAACTCCTAACTCCTAACCCTAACTCCTAACCCTAACTCCTAACCCTAACTCCTAACTCCTAACTCCTAACTCCTAACCCTAACCCTAACTCCTAACCCTAACCCTAACCCTAACTCCTAACCCTAACCCTAACTCCTAACCCTAACTCCTAACCCTAACCCTAACTCCTAACCCTAACCCTAACCCTAACTCCTAACTCCTAACCCTAACCCTAACCCTAACTCCTAACCCTAACTCCTAACCCTAACTCCTAACTCCTAACCCTAACCCTAACCCTAACTCCTAACCCTAACTCCTAACCCTAACTCCTAACTCCTAACT